>OY288211.1:5000-15000 GCA_958449745.1 Ochropleura leucogaster | reverse complement strand
CCTCTGGTCTTTGGCTTTTCTAACCCTCTCAACGCGCACCCAGCCCCCCTTCGCGTCCGCTGCTTTTCTCACCCTTTCGAGAATTTCGTCCGCCGTATCCATCTCCTGTGTTGAGGAGACGACCACGGAGTGAAGCGTCGTACGCTCCAGGGCCTGAGCCCCGGTGTGGCTCTTAGTGACAGCCGCAACACTCGCGTAGGTGGTCTCCCCAACAGTTTCCCTGCTGGCCAGACTGTCTCGGAGTCTCTCGAGTTTCTCGGAGTTGTCCTTTAACTCCGAGATATGCTCCTTTAGGGTGTTAAGGAGCTCAGCCTGTCCTGCAAGGATTTCGGTGGGGACGGGTTGGGGACTGGGGTCAGCAGCGGGCGCGGAAACCGGTACGGCTGAAGGCGCGAGAGGGGTCCTGTCCCGCTCTGACTCTTTCACCAGCTCAAAAAGCCTGTTTATGGCTTCGAGCACCGCAGTCTTAATCTCGGCCTTGAGGTTGCGAGAGTTGCCCAAGTTGACCTTAGCCTTGCTCAGGCAAGCTCTCGCCTCCGCAGTGCGACTGGGGTACCCGGCCTCAGGCTTCTTGAGCGGGCGAGAGTAATCCGCAGTAGCTAAGCGCGCTGCCGGGACAGCAGAGCCCTCTTGCGTGGCGGAAGGAGATTTGTCTCCGAAGGAGATTCTCCTTCTCGCAATAGCAGACGAAGGCCCCACTCTCTCCGGCGAACGCGATGAGCTACGCGACCTAAGAGTCTTCACGGTGCTGGATGGGGTGCGAAACATGTTAAAAACGGTTTAAAAATATACCCCTGTAGAGAGGAGGTCAATGTAAAAATATCTTTTAAAAACAGAGAGAACACGACACTTGGTACTTCTGTGTTCCTGTAAAGGGGGTAACACAGAAATATAATAAGAATTTAAGACAAACAAGTAACACAGAAATGAATAATTAAATATTGTCAATTAAAATAACTAAAAAGCCTTAGCAGCTAGGTCAAAATAATAATAAAATGTCGATTTTGAGCCGTTTTACCCTTAAAAACCTATCTAACAGCGAAAAATAGAAAAAACAGAGGTTAGAGAAGCTAAATTGAATGAAATAAAAATATGACTGCCGACCACCCCAGCCTTCCTATACACTATAGGGTGGGTGGGCGGGGATTTTTATTTCGAGCTAGGCCCTCGACCGAGGTGTCCAGAGACGCGTCTCCGCGCGGGCTAGCCGATTATGGAATAAAACTTATTGTCGGTGGAACAAAAATTTTGGGTTTTGGTCAAAAAACCTAGTTTTTGAGCAAAAAATTTCGAAAAACAACCCCCAACCTGAATTTGGGTACACGGATCGCGGACCAAATTTCAGGGATGAAGGATGAGTACTATTGCAACTATAATCTACTGAAACAAAAACAAAAATTTTGAAAACAACGTAGATTTTGACTTTTTAAATTAAAAATTATTAAAAATGTTGATTTTCTAAGGGAAGTTTTTCAAGGGTGCGTAAATTCGGGTGCAAACCGGTCAGGTACTAAGCGGAAGCCTAGTTTTGTCTAAAATAGCTGAAAACAGCTTCAAAATCGGACCCTAAATAAGAAAGATATCGATACTTTTATGTTTTGCTTGTTCCCTTAGGTGGATTTTGGTACTTATAACGTTTCTGAGAAATTGACTAATATGAAAAAACAAACAGTTCTATTTCGAGCTAGGCCCTCGACCGAGGTGTCCAGAGACGCGTCTCCGCGCGGGCTAGCCGATTATGGAATAAAACTTATTGTCGGTGGAACAAAAATTTTGGGTTTTGGTCAAAAAACCTAGTTTTTGAGCAAAAAATTTCGAAAAACAACCCCCAACCTGAATTTGGGTACACGGATCGCGGACCAAATTTCAGGGATGAAGGATGAGTACTATTGCAACTATAATCTACTGAAACAAAAACAAAAATTTTGAAAACAACGTAGATTTTGACTTTTTAAATTAAAAATTATTAAAAATGTTGATTTTCTAAGGGAAGTTTTTCAAGGGTGCGTAAATTCGGGTGCAAACCGGTCAGGTACTAAGCGGAAGCCTAGTTTTGTCTAAAATAGCTGAAAACAGCTTCAAAATCGGACCCTAAATAAGAAAGATATCGATACTTTTATGTTTTGCTTGTTCCCTTAGGTGGATTTTGGTACTTATAACGTTTCTGAGAAATTGACTAATATGTAAAAACAAACAGTTTTATTTCGAGCTAGGCCCTCGACCGAGGTGTCCAGAGACGCGTCTCCGTGCGGGCTAGCCGATTATGGAATAAAACTTACTGTCGGTGGAACAAAAATTTTGGGTTTTGGTCAAAAAACCTAGTTTTTGAGCAAAAAATTTCGAAAATCAACCCCCAACCTGAATTCGGGTACACGGATCGCGGACCAAATTTCAGGGATGAAGGATGAGTACTATTGCAACTATAATCTACTGAAACAAAAACAAAAATTTTGAAAACAACGTAGATTTTGACTTTTTAAAATGAAAATTATTAAAAATGTTGGTTTTCTAAGGGAAGTTTTTCAGGGGTGCGTAAATTCGGGTGCAAACCGGTCAGGTACTAAGCGGAAGCCTAGTTTTGTCTAAAATAGCTGAAAACAGCTTCAAAATCGGACCCTAAATAAAAAAGTTATCGATACTTTTATGTTTTGCTTGTTCCCTTAGGTGGATTTTGGTACTTATAACGTTTCTGAGAAATTGACTAATATGTAAAAACAAACAGTTTTATTTCGAGCTAGGCCCTCGACCGAGGTGTCCAGAGACGCGTCTCCGTGCGGGCTAGCCGATTATGGAATAAAACTTACTGTCGGTGGAACAAAAATTTTGGGTTTTGGTCAAAAAACCTAGTTTTTGAGCAAAAAATTTCGAAAATCAACCCCCAACCTGAATTCGGGTACACGGATCGCGGACCAAATTTCAGGGATGAAGGATGAGTACTATTGCAACTATAATCTACTGAAACAAAAACAAAAATTTTGAAAACAACGTAGATTTTGACTTTTTAAAATGAAAATTATTAAAAATGTTGGTTTTCTAAGGGAAGTTTTTCAGGGGTGCGTAAATTCGGGTGCAAACCGGTCAGGTACTAAGCGGAAGCCTAGTTTTGTCTAAAATAGCTGAAAACAGCTTCAAAATCGGACCCTAAATAAAAAAGTTATCGATGGTTAGGTTAGGTTAGGTTAGGTTAGGTTAGGTTAGGTTAGGTTAGGTTAGGTTAGGTTAGGTTAGGTTAGGTTAGGTTAGGTTAGGTTAGGTTAGGTTAGGTTAGGTTAGGTTAGGTTAGGTTAGGTTAGGTTAGGTTAGGTTAGGTTAGGTTAGGTTAGGTTAGGTTAGGTTAGGTTAGGTTAGGTTAGGTTAGGTTAGGTTAGGTTAGGTTAGGTTAGGTTAGGTTAGGTTAGGTTAGGTTAGGTTAGGTTAGGTTTTTTTTTTTTTTTTTTTTTTTGTTTTGGCAGGAGGGGGAAATCCCCACGGACACCTCGACTGCCTCAGAAGTAATGAGGCAGTCGAGGTAGTGTCGGACTCGAACCGACTAAAACCACCCTCCTGCTCTGCTCGTGTTCCTCTGACGTGGTCAGAGACCTTTTTTTTGCGCTTTTCGCTGTGACTGCTGTGATTTAAATGGTTTATTTAATTAATTCTGAAGATTTGATGATTTTACTGGATGTTTTAGAGTAGTTAGTCAATTTTATCTATTTTGTGATGTTACGTAGAATTCTGTGCTTTTATATAAATATCTTTTCTAGAAGAGAATGCCATATTTAATAAAGCATGGAATTGTTTATTTTGACTTTTGCTTTAATTTATTTTATTTCTTTTTATTACCATTTGTGCAATTGTAACGCAGTATTCCATAAAGGCCTGTCTGTTTTTATTGTCTGACATTAGACTTTGTATAGTTGATTTTGTTATAGCCGTGCCCAACTTTATTTCAACGTTTAGTCGTTCCAATGCAAAGACTGGGCATTCTACGAGAATGTGTGCGACCGACTCCACTACGTCCGGTTCGCAGATGCACGCTGGGTTCTCCTTACACTTGAAACGATATAAGTATTCGGAGAACCCACCATGCCCTGTTAAGATTTGCGTGATTATACCGGCTGGTTTTAGCCTTGACACAATTTTGTGGGCGTCGATCGCATCTGGCAGGAACATTTTCGTAACGGAGGCTGTGCTACCGCTCTTGTACCTCTCATTCCACTCGTCAAGCGACTCCATACGGATCTGCCGCTTGACGAATGATACAGGGCACAAGTCGTAATCCGGCCTCTTCTTCAACTTCAGGGCAGCTTCCTTCGCAAGTTGGTCGGCTCGTTCGTTTCCCTCCAACCCCGCGTGAGCTTTAATCCAGAACAAGGAGACACTCTTGTTCTGGAGCTTGCAGCGTCTGATGGTGTCCCTTGTTTCCACGGCTAGAGGGTGGGAGGATCCAACGTTTACGACCGACTGAAGGGCCGCCCTGGAGTCGCTGAAGATGCCGAATGTAACTTCTCTGTGCTTGAGCACCTCTCCTGCCGCTCTATTCAGGGCCAGAAGCTCGGCCTGGTAGACGGTGCTGTAGGACGGCAAAGCAAGCCTGAGGGCCTTTGTTTCGGTGGCGCGATTCCACAAGGATAGCGCCGCCCCAACCTTGCCCTCAATTTTGCTGCCGTCTGTGAAGATTCGCACAGCGAGGTCGCTGTGGTTTGCGTATTGTTCCTCGTCTACCAGGCTTCCAAACTCCAGTTCCACGTGGTCCGCAGGATGCGGAGCCTCTGCTGCTGGAGCCATCCGCTCAACATCCCTGCCTCCCAGCACTGGCTGAGGTACCCCCCTCTTGGCCTCGTACAGTGCAGCCACTTCCCTTATACGTAGGTCAAGTGGCAGTATCCCAGCCAGCACCAGTGCCGAGTTCAGGGATACCGTGCGGTAGGCTTTGCATAGCTTCTGCGCAAATCCCCTTTGGACCACAGCGAGTTGCTTACATACCCCTACTTTTTTGGCAGCAGGTGCCCATGCGCTAGCGGCGTACAAAATTATCGGTTCGACCGCTGCCGTATATATGACGCGGATGACCTCCGGGTGAAGGCCCCAGCTCACTTTTGCCGCTCGTGCCAGCTGTTTGTAGATGTTTACAGCCTTTCTGCAAACGTTGGCGACATGGCTATTAAAAGTGAGCTGGTGGTCGACGGTGAGCCCCAGTATTTTAATTTCCTTGGACATGCCAATGTCTACCCCGCCCATGCTCAGGAGCGGGACATCGTACTTTAGCTTCCTGGTTACTACCATTGCACAAGTTTTATGTGGTGCAAACTTCAGCTTATTTCTGATGCCCCACGCCCGAACATACTCGAGGGCGGCATTGGCCTGTCCCTGAACTTGCAATGCTGTGTCACCGTCGAAGATCATCACTACGTCATCGGCGAAAGCCTGGCAGTGGTCTCCCCGTTCCTCCAGTCCTTTCAGAAGAGGGTCTAGTATGAGGTTCCATAGGATCGGACCGCCAATAGATCCTTGCACACACCCCTTGTTTGTGTGTCTCAGGCACTCCACACCCGCGTACCTGAGTCGCACACTCCTACCGGTCAAGTAGCTGTCTAGCATTCGCCTGATATTTACCGGGCACTTTTCCTCAGCCAGCCTGGTTCTTATTGCCGGCCACCATGCACTGTCGAAGGCTCCCTCTATATCAAGTGATACAACAGTGATCAGTTTCTTTTGTTCTAACTTCCCTTTGATGTGTTGTATCATGTTATAGAGGGCGTCTTCGGTGCTCTTTTGTGGCATGAAACCATACTGGCGAGTACTGAGCCGCGGTATGAGATGCCATTTTAGCCTAGCTACTACCATTTTTTCCAGCACTTTGCCTAGGACCGGTAGGAGGCCGATTGGCCTGTACGATTTTGGGGTGGTGTAGGATTCCTTGCCGGGCTTACGGAGGACTACCACCGTGGCCATTTTCCAGGCCCCAGGGAAGTGTCCGTGCTCCAGGCACTTGTTGGCCAGTGCAAGGAACGTCCCTGGGTCCCGAGAAATCGCTTGAGCGCAGATGTCGGCTGTGAGACCGTCAGCCCCGGGTGCCTTCTTCGGGTTGAAACTTTCCACCGCGGTTTTCAGCTCCAGGTGTGTAAACGGCGGGTCATGGTTTTCATCATGCGTCCACTCGTTTACACGACCGGCCGCTTCTCTTGTCCGACGGTGGTGTTCGGTTTCTCCCTCTTCTAGGTCCTCGGGGTAGAAGGTCTCGGCCAGCAGCAGAGCCGACTCTTGTGCGCTCAGTGGCACCCCATCCTTGACCAACGGCAAGTCCTCCTGTCTCTTGGCGGTCCGTCCTATGACCCTATAAATACCCTCCCAAACTCCCTCCCGGTCCTGCTTCTCGCAGAAACCTTTCCAGCCCTGTGTCTGCGCCTTTTGGGCTAGGGACTCATACTTTTCTTTTGCAAGCAGGTACTCATCGACGACTTTTTGTCTCCGGACGCGTGCAGCGCATCGAATACGGCGTCTACGGGTGTTCACCTCCGACATCAGCTCAGCGAGCTCCTTGGACCACCACGGTATTGTAAGTTGTTCGTTATGCCTGATTTTTGCCAGTGTTTCGTCACAGCTTTCTGTAATGCTTGATATGTATTTGTTTATGTTTACTTCTAAATCTATTTTGTTATTTATTTTTGAAATTTCGACTGTATTTAAATTTGCTTGAGCTTTTAATTGGGCCAGTTTCTCATGAAATCGGCTCCAATTTGCTTTCTTACTATTGTAAATTCTCGTGGTCCGATCTATGTTTGTGCCTTTGGCTTTTTGGAGATTAATTTTGAATACAATACCGTTGTGGTCCGAGCTCGTGATGCCTTCCTCGACCCGCCAGTCCTCCACCAGGTCCAGCAGCTCCGTCGAGCAGAAGGTGACATCAACGAAGCTGCTGTACAGGGTGTTACCCCTGACGGTGTCGAAGGTCGGGGTGTTGCCGACGTTGAGTACCTGCATGCACATTTCTTCCAGGGTTCCCGACAGGTCCTCACCCTTGCTGTCAGTTACCAGGCTACCCCACCAGGTGCTCTTGGCGTTGGCGTCGCCGCCCATGAGCATCCTAGTAGGGCTTAATTCCTCACGAATCCGCATGAGTTGCTCCAGGTATGGCTGTATGGGGCGGTCTGGTTCAAAATAGAAGGAGACTACTGCGATTTCCCAGGCGCTGGTACGGATCCTCACCACTACGATGTTGTTAGTGGTGAGTTGCGGACACTGTGTCACGTCTAGGTCGTGATCAAAGACGGCTATTGCCGCCTTCACAGTTCCATCTCCTTGTTCAGCGCACTGGTAGACTCTCGCTCCCCGGTAGTCTCTCATCCTTTTAACCCCACCCACATACGGCTCCTGGAGCAATGCGAACGCAACCCTCCGCTCACTAGCCACAATCATGAGTTCTTGGGTTGCTAGATTCTTTCGCTGCAGATTCGCTTGGATCACCTGGTAACTCTTGTGAGCACTCGGGTGTGTTCGGGAATCCCTGGATGGGTCCCTGCTGGCTGTTTCCGCTGGCTGGCCCTTAGCAATACGCCACCGAGGTTAGGTTAGGTTAGGTTAGGTTAGGTTAGGTTAGGTTAGGTTAGGTTAGGTTAGGTTAGGTTAGGTTAGGTTAGGTTAGGTTAGGTTAGGTTAGGTTAGGTTAGGTTAGGTTAGGTTAGGTTAGGTTAGGTTAGGTTAGGTTAGGTTAGGTTAGGTTAGGTTAGGTTAGGTTAGGTTAGGTTAGGTTAGGTTAGGTTAGGTTAGGTTAGGTTAGGTTAGGTTAGGTTAGGTTAGGTTAGGTTAGGTTAGGTTAGGTTAGGTTAGGTTAGGTTAGGTTAGGTTAGGTTAGGTTAGGTTAGGTTAGGTTAGGTTAGGTTAGGTTAGGTTAGGTTAGGTTAGGTTAGGTTAGGTTAGGTTAGGTTAGGTTAGGTTAGGTTAGGTTAGGTTAGGTTAGGTTAGGTTAGGTTAGGTTAGGTTAGGTTAGGTTAGGTTAGGTTAGGTTAGGTTAGGTTAGGTTAGGTTAGGTTAGGTTAGGTTAGGTTAGGTTAGGTTAGGTTAGGTTAGGTTAGGTTAGGTTAGGTTAGGTTAGGTTAGGTTAGGTTAGGTTAGGTTAGGTTAGGTTAGGTTAGGTTAGGTTAGGTTAGGTTAGGTTAGGTTAGGTTAGGTTAGGTTAGGTTAGGTTAGGTTAGGTTAGGTTAGGTTAGGTTAGGTTAGGTTAGGTTAGGTTAGGTTAGGTTAGGTTAGGTTAGGTTAGGTTAGGTTAGGTTAGGTTAGGTTAGGTTAGGTTAGGTTAGGTTAGGTTAGGTTAGGTTAGGTTAGGTTAGGTTAGGTTAGGTTAGGTTAGGTTAGGTTAGGTTAGGTTAGGTTAGGTTAGGTTAGGTTAGGTTAGGTTAGGTTAGGTTAGGTTAGGTTAGGTTAGGTTAGGTTAGGTTAGGTTAGGTTAGGTTAGGTTAGGTTAGGTTAGGTTAGGTTAGGTTAGGTTAGGTTAGGTTAGGTTAGGTTAGGTTAGGTTAGGTTAGGTTAGGTTAGGTTAGGTTAGGTTAGGTTAGGTTAGGTTAGGTTAGGTTAGGTTAGGTTAGGTTAGGTTAGGTTAGGTTAGGTTAGGTTAGGTTAGGTTAGGTTAGGTTAGGTTAGGTTAGGTTAGGTTAGGTTAGGTTAGGTTAGGTTAGGTTAGGTTAGGTTAGGTTAGGTTAGGTTAGGTTAGGTTAGGTTAGGTTAGGTTAGGTTAGGTTAGGTTAGGTTAGGTTAGGTTAGGTTAGGTTAGGTTAGGTTAGGTTAGGTTAGGTTAGGTTAGGTTAGGTTAGGTTAGGTTAGGTTAGGTTAGGTTAGGTTAGGTTAGGTTAGGTTAGGTTAGGTTAGGTTAGGTTAGGTTAGGTTAGGTTAGGTTAGGTTAGGTTAGGTTAGGTTAGGTTAGGTTAGGTTAGGTTAGGTTAGGTTAGGTTAGGTTAGGTTAGGTTAGGTTAGGTTAGGTTAGGTTAGGTTAGGTTAGGTTAGGTTAGGTTAGGTTAGGTTAGGTTAGGTTAGGTTAGGTTAGGTTAGGTTAGGTTAGGTTAGGTTAGGTTAGGTTAGGTTAGGTTAGGTTAGGTTAGGTTAGGTTAGGTTAGGTTAGGTTAGGTTAGGTTAGGTTAGGTTAGGTTAGGTTAGGTTAGGTTAGGTTAGGTTAGGTTAGGTTAGGTTAGGTTAGGTTAGGTTAGGTTAGGTTAGGTTAGGTTAGGTTAGGTTAGGTTAGGTTAGGTTAGGTTAGGTTAGGTTAGGTTAGGTTAGGTTAGGTTAGGTTAGGTTAGGTTAGGTTAGGTTAGGTTAGGTTAGGTTAGGTTAGGTTAGGTTAGGTTAGGTTAGGTTAGGTTAGGTTAGGTTAGGTTAGGTTAGGTTAGGTTAGGTTAGGTTAGGTTAGGTTAGGTTAGGTTAGGTTAGGTTAGGTTAGGTTAGGTTAGGTTAGGTTAGGTTAGGTTAGGTTAGGTTAGGTTAGGTTAGGTTAGGTTAGGTTAGGTTAGGTTAGGTTAGGTTAGGTTAGGTTAGGTTAGGTTAGGTTAGGTTAGGTTAGGTTAGGTTAGGTTAGGTTAGGTTAGGTTAGGTTAGGTTAGGTTAGGTTAGGTTAGGTTAGGTTAGGTTAGGTTAGGTTAGGTTAGGTTAGGTTAGGTTAGGTTAGGTTAGGTTAGGTTAGGTTAGGTTAGGTTAGGTTAGGTTAGGTTAGGTTAGGTTAGGTTAGGTTAGGTTAGGTTAGGTTAGGTTAGGTTAGGTTAGGTTAGGTTAGGTTAGGTTAGGTTAGGTTAGGTTAGGTTAGGTTAGGTTAGGTTAGGTTAGGTTAGGTTAGGTTAGGTTAGGTTAGGTTAGGTTAGGTTAGGTTAGGTTAGGTTAGGTTAGGTTAGGTTAGGTTAGGTTAGGTTAGGTTAGGTTAGGTTAGGTTAGGTTAGGTTAGGTTAGGTTAGGTTAGGTTAGGTTAGGTTAGGTTAGGTTAGGTTAGGTTAGGTTAGGTTAGGTTAGGTTAGGTTAGGTTAGGTTAGGTTAGGTTAGG